>CM062345.1:48400212-48417563 GCA_031216105.1 Dalbergia cultrata | reverse complement strand
GTAATATTACTTATGGTAAATCGACGATTATATTTAACATTTTGGTTTTTTTATATTTTTTTAAATGTACCGACAGGTAATTATTATAATTATAATTATATTTATTAATTATCTTACTGACGAGATAACCGATGGGTAATTATTTTTTTTTTAATTCATTATTATTTATTATTGACGAGTTTCCCGATGGGTATTTGAAAGTTCATAAGTTGCCACACAAATTTCATATCCTCCATCAGTATACCTGTCAGTAATTACTGGTTATTAAAATGCACCATTTTATTAATCTCATACCGATTGGTAAGCCGCAAATTTATCACCATCGCGACCTTCTTCCTGCTCACTCTATCTTTCTCCCCACTTTCTCTTTGCCGCCGCTGAGTTTTGCCTCCATTGGCCGTCACTGAAGCTCCGTTCGTTAAACGAAGGCCAACATTACGATCTAAGGACCTTGGTGAACATTTTAATTGGTTTATTTTTTTATTTGGTTTACTTTTTTTGTTCATTTACAGGTGTCCATAATGTTGTGTTTTATTACATTAAGGATTAATGTTGTTGTATTTTCAGGATAGGAGTTAGTTGGATGCATTCAGGTTTCCTGCATTTTACATTTTTTTACTGCTATAGACGTTTGTAACTAAATCGTTATTATTTATATTGGTTTAACATATATGTAGAATATGTAAAGACTTATGTTTTCTAGGATAGAGTTGTAGAAATGGGGACTGCATGACTGGGGGAAGGCCTAAGAGGTCCTTCCCCAACTTGTTTGATTTGTTTGGTGTGGGATTCTTTGTGTTTGCAGAGATTGCAGGATGCATGTTGTGAAGTTATAAGGGGATGCATAATAGAATGGATTTTACGATTTATGTGAATTGTGTGTAATTATTAACGTGTAATTGTTTCACTATATAGATTATGTTGTTGATTTTTATAATTATATCTATAATTGTTGAATTGACTGAAATATCTTACGATGAAAGGTCCTAATTATATCTATAATTTTTTTGTTAAATTTAAAGGTCCTAATTTAAAGTAACTATATTTGAAAAAACTTAAAAGCTAGTTGAATTTGTTTAAAAACAATAATCTATACCATATATAAAGGGCATTTCTCCCTTTTGGTGTTCAAACAATTGAGGGTTAGAAACAAGTACTTCCATATTTATTTTGAAGAATGGCTGTCATTATGATTGTATAGGGATTTGAAACAAGAAATAAATAGGAATTAAAATATGAGTACTTATAATTTAAAGAAAAAAATTGTAATTGATTTGGAATCAAATATTTGAGCAATTGATTTAATTTAAACATATAATTCTATGCATAGAAAATTATAAAATAAGAATTGATGTTATTTTTACTATAGATCATTCTAGATATATACAAATGGAAATTTACTCAATTTTTAATAAATTCAAATTAAAACTGAAATTGAAATTTTAATTCTTGAATTGGCATAATTATTTAGTTAATTAAAAATTACAATAATAAAGTAGATAGCTAATATAAAAAATCAATTGAATTCATCTTTGTATTTTAAATAATGAAATTAAATTGTAAATCAAAATTCAAATTTGGTATTTCATAATGTGTTTCGGAGGTGGAAGTTAATTAAAATAATTTAATAAAATTAAAATCAAACCACATTAGTTCAAAGTTTTTTAAAAAAAATTTTTTTACTATTTTTACTATTTTGAAACAAGAAATAAATAGGAATTACAATATTTAAATTTTGCATAGGCTTAATATAAAGGTTTTTTAAAAATAAAAACAAGTACTTGCCATATCATAATATCGATAGCCTTAACCATATTATGAAATTCTTGGACCTAACTATCATTACAAAAATATGACATTCAATAAGAATATTCAATTGATTTCTTCTTTTATGAGTACACATGTAAAAAAATGCGTATGTAATAGTTCCATGTAAAATAATTTGTTTATGAAGCTTTTATGAAGCAACTATGAACTTAAAGTTTCCATGATAGGTTAAGTAATTAAGTTGACTTTCCTAATTTGATTAGTCAGTGTTGGATCATGACTATCTCACTCACACCCTCATAATATCAACTCTTGATTGATTCAAGTGGTTCAGCACTTGTTTTCATATGAGTACACATGTAAAAAAATTTAGAAATAGTTTGACAACATTATTGACTTTTGGATTTGTGAGGGATTCAAGTTAATTCATATGGAGTTGGTAATAGATGAAATTAAGAAATACTTAAGCTAATTTCACATTTTTGTAACAAATGTTAGGTTAAAGTATTTGATTTCAAAATTTTATTCTCTTTAGGGATTTTATTATGTCAAACTTAGTGGCTTGAGTAGGGTACATACTCCATGTTACGTAGAATTCAGGTTTCTTTTTAATTGTTTCAGTATGAATAGTAGAGGCAGAGGCTAACCTCAAAAGGTCAATTTACCCACAACCGCCCCTCTCATCACCTCCACCACCGTCCCTTCCACCACCTCCCCGTCCACTACCTCTACCTCAGTCCATACCATCAGCACCCCAGGCTTCAAGATGATGCCGATTCCTGGGTATGCCGGGCCCCCACCTCCCCTGTATTTATACCCATAGCCCATTCGCATCAACGGCCCCACCCCTAACCCTACCATTGCCCCTAGCCCTATCACTGCCCCTAGCCCTACCATTGCCCCGACTCCCAGCCATGTATCTTATTAGACTCCTCCTTCCTCCACTGGGTCACAGCCACGGGACGCGGATAGGAGGCCCCTTGGCGCCTATGGCAGGCCACTTGGGGATGATGGTACACTGCCCCGGCAGATTAGGCCAGATGGTTTAGATAGGTAAGTTGAAACATGTTTTTTATTACATTCTAATTTTACATGGCTTATGATATTTTTATATTTTGATTGTTTTTTGATTTATTTTATCTATGTAATAGTTTTCATCTATTTGCGATGGCTCACCATTGGATCACAAAGGTCATATAGAGTTGGTATAACTATTCGTGGCCCACATAGACTGACATCCCTGCTAATGTCAATGAGTCTTGCTTGAAGGAGTGGAAGGTAATTCTTTGATTTATTCGCTTTTGTTAAAATATATGTTTATATGTCATAATTATATGCGTTTATATAATAACTTATGTGCTATTAATTTGCATATGCAGAGATCCTGCTACATTCAGCCAGATCATGAGCCCACAGTAAAGAGGGCTTGGAGGATTAAGTCTTTCAAGCAACTGCGGGATATGTTTCATGATGTCTGTAAGGGACACATGAACTACTCGTGGTTGAATAATGCCACCCTGAGCAAGCTCTAGCACCACTGGGCTAGCGACTCGACCTTCAAGTATAGGTCAGATATGGGAAAGACAAACCGAGCCTCATAGAAGGGCAGGTTGCTGCACATGGGTAGGTCGAGCACCCAGGAGGGGACCCGCAAATGTTTAGTAATTCTTTAACATTTTCCATATTATAATAGCATTTACTATATTTGAATTGTGACAAATGCTATATTTTTATGACTTTATTGTGCTTGTTTGTGCAAGCAAGGGAGTTGAGTTGTCCTCTGACATAAGGCGAGCTATTTAGGGAGACCCACCCAAAAAGGTGAGCAAGGGGGGAGTCTAGGTAGACCTTGGGTCCAAGGCGACCTTTGTAAGTTTGAATTTACAAATATTTTTACTTAATTTTTATTATTATTTTCATTTATGTCATAATTATTACATACAATGTGTTTTATCTTTTTTCCTTTGTAGTGTGACTTTACATACCTCTAGGAGCAGGGACTGACCTAGCACCAGACCTAAGTGGCTGAGGCTAGGCCCGATGCTGATATT
Source organism: Dalbergia cultrata (assembly GCA_031216105.1). Classification (NCBI taxonomy): domain Eukaryota; kingdom Viridiplantae; phylum Streptophyta; class Magnoliopsida; order Fabales; family Fabaceae; genus Dalbergia; species Dalbergia cultrata. The sequence continues at coordinate 48,413,745 of CM062345.1, read as the reverse complement.
CCTCCTCCTCCAAATGAGGAGGGTGTCTAGGCCTAAGTGGTTGGTGTCCCTTACAATGGCCGTATATATGGGATGAGGTATTATCCTGAGAGTATATCCTTATCCTCTACCGCTAGGTCAGCTATTGGGGATGATGCCTTAGGGAGCGTGTGAATGCCCTCAACCAAGACTTGTAGCAGTTGGCACAATTAATCCAACAACAGTAGGAGAAGCATGCACAGCTCCTTCAGTAACTCCAGGAGCAGCAGGCAGGCCGAGCAGCTATGGAGTAGGAGCTGAGAGAGATCGGAGAGCTTAAGCTCTCCTTGGATCGATAGCAATTGGATCGACTGTAGATGTGATGACCTTAATTCTTCTGAGACATACAGGCTTCTGGATCCTTCAGCTTCGGTAAGACACTCCCCCAGACCCCATTCCTCCACATCCCACTTCCCTCAATCTCTGAGGGCTACTCACAAGCCCGAATGACGATGATGGTCCAGATGATGATGATGATAACACCAACGATGATGCCGACGCTGAGGAGTTCAGCTAGTTTTTATCTAGTTTCTTTTTTTCATTATGGATATTTTTTACATTTATTATAATTTGTATATATTTTATTGTCATAATTTGATATTTCATTTAATTATTTTAATTTATTCATTTTATTATTTTTTATTCAATATTAATTTAATTGATGATTAGGTTATTATATATCAATTAAATAAATAAATAATGAAATAAAAAAATTTAATTTTTTACCGACGGGTTATACCCGTCGATACTAATTAATATTTTTAAATAAATTTTTTCATATCTAATTACACCCGTTGGTAACAACATTGGTAAATGATATAAAAAATTATATTATTTACTTAAACATCCGTTGGTAAAATTAAATAAACCCATCGGTATTGATATGCCTCTGATGGCCTAGGTGATGGCTTTTATTTAGTTTTACCGACAACTATATTCCTTAATACCCGTTGGTATAAGAGTAAAAAATAACCGACAGGTTTTTCTTTACCATCGGTAATATTCATCGATGGCCTCAGAACTGATGCCCCATAACCATCGATACACCCGTCTGTATAAATCCCTATCGAAAAACTTGTCGGTAAATGAGTCGGTATCCCCCACTTTTCTTGTAATGCCTATAGGTACCCGCTTCGTTGATTTTTTTTTTCATCATCCATAGTCATCTACATATTTTTAGTAAATTAAAATATTTAATTTATCAAAACATAAAAATAAATGTTCTAATTAATAAAAAATAATGAATAAATTTAATTTACATGATTTCAATTACACCTCGTTTCCTTCTACATCATTTTAGCAAATATTATCTAAATGAATGTTTTTTCAATTTCTTCATAACTGTACATAAAATAAAAACCTCATTTCCTAATGGTTATTGAGTCTTTTATATTATCATAAATTACCCTTTAAGATGAGCTAACAATTGCTTTTTGCCATATTCTAGTTCTTCAGTTAAAAGATGACTTGGAAAATAATTGAGTGGAGAATCATTTGGGTATGACATGGACTTAAACTCTTTCAAAGAACTTTCATTTGAGTTAAGTAACTTTTTAATTTAAACTAAAAGATAAATTCTTTAAGCTATGAACTTGGGATAGAAAGAAATATAAAAGATAATTTTTTTTAATGATTATAAGAAAATCTCAACTTATTCTAAAAAATGCAATATTTATCTTTAAGATTTAGAAATATAATATTAAAATCATTGATAAAAAATTTAAATTTAAATTTAAAGTATACCTTAATTTCTTAACACTCTTCTGCGATCATATAAGATTTTATCTTCTAAAAGTTTCCAAATATGCTCCCATGCAAATTGTAGCACACTCATTGTATTTGTCACTAATAATATAACAAAGAGCTTCCTTAACTAATTTTTAGACACTAACTCAATAATTTCCTTTATACCTTCAATAAATTCATTGTTAAAGACATATATCAGAAAATTTTGATGAATTCTATTCATACATTTATTTTTCAAATTAAAAAAAGTTTTCAATAACCTTTATACATGAATTTATCATTTTTTAAGGATAATTTGAGAAAAAGTTAAAATTGCATTAGCTTGATACTTAAGGTCGAATGTTATATTAAATAAGGAAATTATAATTTCATAAATTGCTTGGTCTTTGTCATCTTGAATTTAAGCGTTATATAACTATATTAGTATATGTATTTACTTTTATGAATACTAAAATTTTTATGAATATTAAAATTTAGTTTTTTATCTTTATATAAGTATTTTTAAAATTTTCTATTAATTTTTCTAAATGTTATTATCTAAAAGTGGTAACTAACTGTGAGACCATAATAAAAAAAAAAGATTAAAATAAAAAAAATAAAGCCAAAACAAGAATAACCAAAAAAGATAGTAAAAGATTTAGAAGATAAATTTGACAAACAATCATAGTGAATACTATTACTATATAATGAGTCATTCACCTCATTTTAGTAAATCAAGGCTGAATTTCGAGTTCATCACAAATATTATAAATTAATGTATATATTGATTTAAATATAAGGGATCATATCTATTATATACTAATTCTTGAAATAACATATAAAATGAAAAAATAGTGTATGAAATTGTTACATGTGATATCAATCAATATTATATATATATAAAAAAACACGGCATTGATTTATTTATTCATTTATTGGTTTTAGTAAATCAAGAATAAATCAATATTATTGATAAGATATCATTACTATACACACACACATATATATTGTGTGTATGTGCATGTGTTATCATTTTATCAATAGGTATGAACATATATAGTAATCAATCAATATCATATATGTCACAACCCGACTTGGAAGCGTGACCGGCACGTGAGGAATCTCATCCCCACGTAAGCCTCGTGATCACTGAACCTCTCTATATGCTTAGTTCATCAATAAATGTAATAATTAAAATATATTCTCTTTTGAATACAAACATTTTCTCAAATTAAAACATATCACTCAATTTCATAAACAGAAATTATTTAATAAATTAATCTCTGAAAACTCTTATTTAATTCTGTTGATCTATGATTCATAACTGTCTTATCACATAAGTCTCTAATTACAAATTTACAGTTCAATTACATGCTAAATATCGAAAAATACTAGAATATATCAAACTACATGCGTGGATAGGATCCTACCTGCATATCTACTAGAGCACTCTACTCTAATAAGGACTCTAAACTAAGTCTTACTCCAAAGTAAGACTTGCCACCAAGAAACAACTGCATCAATTGAACGGGAGTCTGAACCATCTTTGGACCTACAATTGTAAGAAGAAAGGGGAGGGTTGAGTCAACGGACTCAGTGAGTGAGCTCTCACCTATCACCCACGTGGGACAACCAAGAATATACAATAAATAATATACATGCAACAATTATAAATCACTTGATATTTGAATACATAACTAGCTAAGAAAACACTTTTCATTCTATAAATTTACAACAACCCCTTTCTAACTCATAATCATTCATGAAATCATTCTAATTACGGGTGCGACAAAGCATCGAGAAACAGTATACTAAACTTAATAAATAATTATCTAATGGTAGTGAAACTATAAAATCATCAACTATACAGTGGGTGCTCCGCCCATCGCGAATGCGAGCTCCTAAATATGATCTTAATGGTTCCTCGTGAATCGTGACCCTCGTGGACTGGTCTAACATGTGGATAAAATGCCCCTTGAGGGCCTTGGTATACCAAAGTTAACTAAATAACTGCTATTAACTCACAGTCTGTCTCTTTATCTCTAGTAACTAAACTAGTTTGTCAAAATCAAAACTAAAGAGTGGGCACTCAGTCCCTCGTAAACGCGGGCCCCTAAATTCTTAGTACTCTAAGAGTTCTGAACTCATATAACTCTTACAATCTAGCTTTAGCATAACTGAGGCTGTGAGAATCAAGCCCAAGGGTTCACCACTTGTAGGCATTCCGATTTCAAGCCCACATAATATGTATCTGTAGTTGCTAAAAATTATACTGAATTTCGTACCTCTTGGTACCATAAAACTGATGTTCTAAATTTATTTCTTTTATGCTAACATAATTTAATATACTTGATAACTCTGATATCATACTTCAAAGTAAGAGGGCTCATAATCATAAAAACTCTAAAATCAAGATATACATTTCTATTCATAAAACTACATCATGCTCTATCCAACATTCTTTCAATATATTTCAACTGGAAAATCTAAAACATAATCTGAAGTCTAGAATCTTAAAATCATAGTGATATAGTAAACTCTTAGAAAAAAGAAAAAAAACAAGGTTGATAAAATAGTAACTTGCTAAATTATATATTTTACAACAAATCTTTTCATGAATGTATAAAACAATTTCATAGCACTCAACACATCAATCAATCATGGTTCCATAGTTTTCTAAACTTCATTTTCATGCTATCATCATAAATCATAATTTTTTCTAGCTTAGCATAATCATATAAAATTATATTCTCATTGTAAATTTCATATTTAACAATTACAATGCATCAAATATAATTATAATGACAAAACTAAGGTAATGAGTTTAAACCCACTCACCTAGAGGGGAGGATAGGTGATGTGAACACCAACTGAGCTCCGGGGAGCAGGGAGGGCATCAACGTCGACTATAAAAATCATAAAAGTCTAGATTAAACTTTAGCAATCTCTAAATAACTTTAGTCTAGCTCTAACAACATTGACAGAACATCCCTACTTGATAACAATGAGAGAAAACAATGACCCATAACACAAGGGAGGAGGAACATGACATAAACCAACAAATTCTTACCTTTGATCTCTTGGGAGGAAGAGGAATGGAGTGGATTTCAGAGTTTGTGAGTGTTAGGGTTCAAAGTTTTGGGGGTGTATCCGAGTTTGGGGGTATAAATATGGGTAGGGGATCATTTGAGTGAAATGGCGTCGTTTTGTACTATTCTTGCAAAACTGACACCGCTATAGCGGTCTAGCTGCTTCCCCGACTGCGGACTGTGCACTTATGGCCACTATAGTAGTCTCCAGTGGCCAAAACCATGCTGCATGCCCTCTTGTGACTGGACCGCTATAACGGTGACAGAAAACTCAAATTATGCAGAAAGTTGTTGTCATGGCATTAGCTTACCTCTATACTCACTCACTTATTTTCATTTCTTTATTCTAAGTTAAATGTAAATAAGAAAATAAAATATAAATATAAATAAGGAAATACCCCCCATTTGGATTCAAATAAAATATCAACAAAATCAAAAGCCCAACCAAGCAAAATCTAATTTTTGAGTTCTAGTTCAAATTCTGGAATTCCGTCTATTTTATAAACTTGGGGGCTAAAAACAAAACGTCTAAAGGCTTCCAAAAATTCTTTAAAAATCACTGTTCAATTCATTTCCCTTTAGAGAGCTATTATCGGGATTTTTGATCCTAAGAAAGTGACTCTAACATATAGCTCTCCAAGGAGGTGTAGGGCTCCAGACTTAGTGAAGACCCGGACCCGGCAACAGCAGTGGGTCCCAGGGAACCTTGAGATCATATGGAACTCGTCTATTGACATGTGTACATCAAGTATTACAGTATATTAATTAATTAATTGATAATTGGGAGTATATATAACTAAAATAACATAACTTATCTGATATTAAGTTTTTTTCAAAACACTTTTATGTTAAAAAATAAACTATATAATTTTAAATTACTTTTGATTATTTATTTATTTTATGTATCACTAATTATTTTAAATAACTCCAATATATGAGATTATCAAAATACTGTACAGTATTTTTCGCCATGTTGATTTTAGCATAAATTTGTCCATATATTAAAAAATAATTATTACTAATATTAAAATTATATAAATTAATAATAGAAAACTGATAAATTAATATTAATATTGTAGATATAAATTGATGATATTAAACTAATAATATATAATAATTACGATTGTGGATTTTATAAAAAAAATTAAAAAAACTAGTCCATTTACAGGCACTTCGTGCCTTTCAAACTGCATTCAAGATTTAACAAAAAATGCAACTTCCTTCTTGTAGAAGAATACAAAAAGTATAGAGAATATGGGTTACGGGTTAATAACAATTACTTAATAGCATATCATAGTTGTTTTTTTGCTTATTTTTATTTTATTTTCTTGTAAATGATATAAGTCATATGTTTATGGACTTGAAAAAAAAGTTCAATATAGTGAGGAGAAACCAAAAACAGTTACCAAACCTAATCCCCTTTATAATATGGTATAGATATTAATTATTAAAGTTATGAAAATTGTGGGCCCAAAATTATTCTGGAAGCAAAACTTGAAAAACTTTCCTCTAAAGGCTCCAAAGGAGTGTTGAATATTAGTATTATAGATTTAATTAAATGCCGATAAGTTTTAAAGATATTTAATTTTTGTAGTGCATTCCTACTATTAAATATTGATTATTGTTAATGATATTCTAATAAAATATAATAATTGCAATTTTATTTTTCCAAAAAAAATAATTGTTGATTAACTTTTTAAAAACTATTATTCTTATTACAACACTTAGGAAACTTTCCCTTATAGGAGTTTGGAATACTATTATTATTACCAGTCGTTTGACCCGTGCAATACATGAAATTGTAATAAAAGATCGTTTGTTGATCATTACGAAAATAAATAATAATTTATTTAAGTATATCTTATAGAAAATTGAGTATATAAATTTATTGTAAAAATAAATTCATAGTTAAATAATTGAATAAATGAATGAAATATGAATGTGTCATTCTATTTTATATATTATTTTGAATATCATATTTATAAGTGTAAAAAAACCCAATAGATAACATTTAACAAAGAATAAAGAGCTTATTTTATGAAAATTTTACACATTTTAAAAGTTGAAATTATTTACTAATGAAAGAGAATAAATGCCTAATTTTACTATATCATGAACCATTTATATGGATGACAATGGATATTCATGAGAGAGGAGGCATGTACCCTATTGTCCCCCATCCTTTTTTAGAATTTGGCTCCTTATCCTAATCCTCATTCCCCTCACGATTTCCCATTATTCCCTATTCCTCATTCCCTGTGAGATGTGAATCCCTACAAATATTCACAAGTTTTATTCAAAAACAATTAAAAAAAAGTGACTAATTTTAAAAGTACTTTGAAGTTTGAAACATAAATATTTATAACAATAAATATTACACTAATGCAACATAATTCAAATTCAATAAAGATAATTAAAAAATTAAGGTGTGTTAAGATTTTCTATATATATATGGTCACTCGACCGTGGTGACAAAAAAATAACATCATCTCTTGTCCACTCTCGAAAATGATGTTTTAAGAAAATCTCAATTATGGAACCACAGTCCACCAATATCACCTGGACAAGTTCCTCCTTGCTAAGTTTAATGTTATCTGCATAACACCGCCGAATCTCTAGTTCCAACTCTTGTACATGACTAACCAAAGCATCCAAGCTTACCTTAGATCTAGATCTTGCAATGAATTTTCGACAATATATCTGTTTATGACCTTCCATTGGTAGCAATTTTGAATGTCCATGATGAAAATGACCAATTGAAACAACTTTTGGGGTGTATTCATCTGGCTTAAATTTGCGTACTTCATGGGGCACCCTATAGCTGCAGTATTCTGTGGTAAAGAGAGGTTGTGCCTCAGCCAGTATTGCTTCAATCTTAATTGCAACATGATCACGATCCCGATCTGCATCTATACATACATTTATAAAAATAGGAGTGGGAAAGAAAATTTATTAGATATAATATAAGTATATGGGGTGTGATGATTTTAAAAAAAAAAAGGTTTACTTCGTTCAAATTTTTGGGGAAGTACTTCTTTAAATAACTTATATTTGAATATGACTATAAAAGTACTTTTGTCACAATAAAAAAATGGCTATATACGAACTTTACCCATTGAATTATAAGTCATGTGCATTTTACCCTCAAAAAATGTATAGATTGACCTCCCAACATTTCTTAACTGTTCAAATCAACCATTTGAGTAATTGTGCCATCTATTGTTAACAAAGAGTAATGATATGTGTACAACAACATCACACAATATTCTTATAACATAGATAAAAAAAATGAAGAGATGGAGGGCCCATTTCAATTTCTTATTTTTCTGGGCCCACCACCTTTTTTTGTTTTTCAATCTATGTTGTAAGAATATTATATAATAGTGTTATACACATATTATTAATTTGTTGACAAAATAGCACATGTTCCACTGAAGCAACATGTGTGTTATGTTAAAATTACCGAAGGATTTTAATTAATTACCGATGAAATTATGAAGAAAAATAGCACCTCAATAAAAACATCCTCGGTAACCATAATATTGAAAACCAGCTCGAGTTGGCCGGTTCGACTAGAAAACCACCAGTGAACCGGTCATGAAATTGATCCGAGCCACAGCTTGGATCAATCCTACATCAAAATCAATATGACCCGGTTTGACTCAGCTAGGTTTGTATCAAAATTGATGACTTGGCCTGTTGAATCGAACCGGACCAGGTCGAGTTTTTTTTTTTTTGTGCTAAATGATTTTTTTTAACCTTAAAAAAATTTGAATATGACTTAAAGAAAAATGCAATACCTTTGTTTGTATTGTCATGACTTGTGAGTTTTTGTGATGTAAAACTTTGTTAGTTTGTTTGTGTAATTATGTTTTCAACTTGTCAATTGTGATTCATGATTGTGAAATGTGAACAATAATTAGGAATTTATATTATTTATTTGTGTTTCTGTATTTGGACTTCTTAAAAAATGTCAAATTACTAATTAGTTGTCATTTTATTGTATTTTATTTAGATTTTTATAATTTTTTTTGTATAAATCCGGGTCAACCGATTCGACCAGTGACCCCCCGATTGAACCAATGACCCGGTGCCTCGACCAAGTTGATCATCGATCCGAATCTGAAAACTATGTCAGCAACTATTACAAAGGGAAAACAAATTAGCCAGTAATGTCTTATGGGAATTTTCTAGGTCAATCAATAATGGTTAACAAAAATTGTCAATTTTTCATTAGGGAAAAATTTGGTGGAGGATATTTTTAATATTACTGGTGGATAATTCCATCTGTAGTTTGTCTAAAAACAATTTATGACAAAAATTTATATTAGTAATTTCATATTAACGGTGGATAAATTTTTAAATTTCTTTCGGTTACAATAAATTTTTGTATTTAAGACTTGATCAATAGAATATCCACTAGTAACGTCTGAGATTTTTCTTTTAAAAAAAATGTTCTGAAAATCATTACTATGAGAACGATCAATCGGCAATGCATTTTTTATTGTTTTTAATTTCCATAATTTACTATATAAGCATAACTATTAAATTACTCATTTCACTTAATTATTAAACTTATTAAAAACTAATATGTAGTTTAAGCTTTACCTTAAACTAGGTGAATGTGGGAGTGGACACTCCTATATTTTGGTTTGATTTTTCTCACAACAAAAATTATTTCCTGTTTCAAAATAATTGTAACAAAAAACAGATTAATTAGAATGAAAAAATGATCTTGATAATAAAAAAAAAAAACTATATAAGTGAACAATTATTCCGATTTATTTTCATTCATATAATTAATATACTTTTATTTATATACTACTTTCATTAATAAAATTAATTATATTAAAGGTATTGTTGGAAAAATGGGTGCTTCATATTCTTTTCTGCAAGCGTCGAGCTTTATCAATAATTATAAAAAACAAAAACAAAAAATCTTAAGATCTTGATTTAGAAATGCACAGATTTCAAAATGAAAATGAAAAGTCAAAATCTTCACAGACAAAAGAATGACTATATAACAAGCATATAATACCAATGTGGGATTAGTCAAGGTTTTAGGTACATTAGTCCCTTAATTAGAGGACTCGAGTTTGAGCCCTAGGAATGTAAAAATCCTCATTGAGAGACCTCTACCCCCTTCAAGGGCCTTGCTCAGGTCAGGCCGGATTAATTAGTCAAGTTCTTGATAATAGGACTCGGATATTGATGATTCCATCAAGAAAAAAATTGCATACAACGTGCACACATGGATTACATGGATGTGAGACATGTAAAGGCACGAAGACTTAGAGTCTTACCTCCTAAAATCAATCAAGATATGCCCCCTGAAGTATATTTGTGGAGAAAGAGCAGCAAAGACAAAATTTTCGTACCTTGTTTTCCTAGATTGACATATTTCTTGTGGAGGAGGTGGTGGCAAGAGGTGAAAAAACTAGAAGGTCTTGGATGGTATTAATGAAACATAGAAAAAGATTGTGCGAGTTTGTTGTAAATTTTATATTGGAGAGGAAGATTGTTAAACCCTTTTCTAAAAAGAATTATGCCTTACTGTTGCTGTCTATTTTTTCATCATTGTTCAATTATTTCTTTTTCTCGATAAGACTGAACAGCCTAATACAACAAAAGCATGCATAGCAATGACAAGACCTAGAAAACACTTTATGATTGTGAATTTGGATTTTAGAAGGGAAAAAGGGGAAGAAGGGATTGTAGTATAAGATTTCAAATAAGGCTTGTAATGGAATAGGTTGAAGGTAAAAAAATGATAGAGTCTTGGAAGACATCAATGACAAGTAAGAGAAGAATGCGTGAGTTTGTTGCAAATTTTAGATTGGAGAAGAAGATTGATAAAACCTTTTCTAAAAAGAATGATGCCTTAGTTGGTGTGATTTTTTTTTTTTCGTTCCCCATTGTTTATTCTTAAGTAATGATCAAGCTCCAAATAATTTTTTCATTCCGACAAGAATGAACAACTTAATACAGTAAAAGCATTCATAGCCACGACAATCCTAGAAAACACCTTATGATTGTGGGTTTTGATTTTAGAGGGAAAGAAATGGGAAAGAATGGTTTTAGTATAAGATTTTAGGTGATGCTTGTAATGGAGTATGTAGGAGGTATAAAAATGAGAGGGTCTTAGAAGACATTAATGACAACAGGAGAAGATTGTATGAGTTTGTTGCACATTTTAGATTGAAAAAGAAGACTGTTGAAGCCTTTTCTGAAAAGAATATAATGATGCCTTACTTGTGTTGGCATTAAATTATTATTTTTTGATAAGAATAAACAACTCAATACAACAAAAGCATAGCAATGACAAGACCTCGAAAAACACCTTATGATTGTGAGTTTGGATTTTAAAAGAAAAAAAAAGGGAAATAAGAACTTTTAGTACAAGATTTTAGGTAGGATCTGTAACGGAGTAGGTAAGAGGTTAATAACGAGAAGGTCTTGGACAAAGTTAACGACAAGTAGGAGAAGATCGAATGAGTTTGTTGCGAATTTTAAATTGCAAAAAGAATACTGTCGAAGCCTTTTCTGAAAAAAAAAATGATGTCTTATAACTTGTGTAGGCTATTTTTTCCCCTATTATTTATTCTTTAGTAATGATCAAGATCCATTCAATTATTTTTTTCCTAATAAGTTACAACAAAAGCCTTCATAGCCATGACAAGACCTGGAAAACACCTTATGATTGTGAATCTAGATTTTGGAAGGAAAGAAAAAGGAAAAAGGATCTTATTGTACAAGATTTTGGGAAGTGTCGCTTGTAATGGAGGAAGGAGGTATAAAAATGAGAGGGTTCTGGATGAAATTTGTTGGTTTATATATCCTTAAGCAATGGCAAAACCCTATAGGTAATTATATCACCTATATCTTGATTAACTATATTAATCCTTGCTAAACTTTCTAATTACTTTTATTAAATGTTTCAGCCTTATGTCAAATTAGTTAACATATGCTTATGGCTTTGCTTTTGAGCAAACCAACAAAATAAGCTAGCCTAGTAGTAAATTGATGCAAGAAGCAAAACATGAAGGCCAAACGCAGAAAAGTTTTTGCCAAAAATGGCAAAGGTTGAAGTTTACAATTGTTTGCTTGCTGAAGTAACCAACAAGTGTGTGATGCTGCTGTCCTATTAGAAAGGTTGAAAAGCAACTTTGTCAAAACTCTTACTCATGCCCAACGTTCATTTTTCCTTCTGGTGATATGACTAGAGTGCACAACAAATAAAGACAAAAAGGAAGAGCTACCTCCTTCACCAAAACGGGATGACTACATCCAAAGAGATATGTTTGATTCCTCCAAGCACCAAACAGTCAAAAATACTCTCACCCTCCTATAAAGATGATCTTGGAAGACATTCAAACTAAGAGGAAAAGATCAGAAACAGAGTGCTATACTTCTGCAACATTCAAAATTCGAAATTAAAAACAATAGCAACTTTCTCTTCTCTCAGCTTGTTGTATTAGTTATCATATTATTTTGAGAGTGATTAGAAAGTTGTTGAACTAAGAGTTATATTTCTTTGTAAGTGAAACAACGTCCTGAATCTCAACATTATGTGTCAAATGATGATGAGAAAACATCTTCAGGCTTCTTTACCTAAATGTAGATACATGAAAACATTGCGGAAAAATAAATTCATACATATACTGGTAAACAAAGTATCCCACTTCAAAATGGATTTGGTCCAACCTGTTTGCCAGGACTTGCATATGATTATACCTATTTCTAACTTCTTAAAAATTAAAAGTCACATTTTTTATTTTTTGTTTTATCTGGCTATATAATTTGTTACTTTCTCAAAATTATTTTTAATTTTTTTTAGAAAAGTTAAAGTATTTATCTTCCCAATAGAAAAACAGTCCAAAGGACCAAATAAAACTATCTATTTAATTACATAATAAATTATTCATAAGTGACTTTTTAAAAAATTTCTTTCCTGGATTTAAAAATCTATTTACTTCAAATGGAACTAAATCTCATCTTCAAAGTTATATACCAGAGATATTTTAGGCAATGAACACATTGAATCAGCTGTAGGGAGAATCAAATTTACTAATTATTTAAAGCTGTGATGAAAGCAACCCACAGCTTCTTTAAAGAAAACTTAATTACTTGCTCTATCCAGTTCCTCTTTCAAGTTGAGGCATTTTGTACGGAAATCAAGCCGCATGTCACAATAATATTTACTAAACTAAAATTAACAAAGTTCACAAAATGTTTCAACATAATGAAGAATTGTCTCCTTTTAAATTTTTAAGAACTAAATTTACTAATAAAAAAAAGAAAATTTAATTTTTAACTTGACAAGGGAACTGTTCGTATGTATAATATGGTACAATAAAGAATTGAAAATAAAGTCCGTCTTCTAAAAAATTAATGTGTTTGTTAATTATATTTATGAAAATATTTTTTAAAAGATATAAATAAAAACTAAAATTTGAAAGCAAATTCAATTTTCCATAGAGCTTAATAAGATAGTATAAAGTATATAATAAACCCTAATAATTCTTTAGACACTTGAGGACGGATGATAAATTTTACAAGAAAGATATTCACTCAAGCCCCATTTGATACATACGATAAGACCACTAGTAGAAGATGACTCAAAATTTAGGGGGTAATTAATCAATGTGAAACTTAAAAGAAAGGAAAAAAAATTCGGGGATTCTATTATGACTTTTGAGAT